>CM050529.1:7839001-7882566 GCA_027563665.1 Antrozous pallidus | reverse complement strand
CAGCAAGGCCTGTCCGTTGTTTCTGTGCTTATGACAGTGGTCGGCAAACTCATTCGTCAACACAAATATCAACAGCACAACGATTGAAATTTCTTCTGAGAGCTACATTTTTGAAACTTAAACTTCTTCTAACGCCGCTTCTTCAACATAGACTCGCCCAGGCCGTGGTATTTTGTGGCAGAGCCACACTCAAGGGGCCAAAGAGCCGCGTGTGGCTCGCAAGCCGCCGTTTGCTGACCGCTGGCTTAAGACACCTTTGCTGTTCCCTCTTTCGAATCCCTCCTTCACAAGTGTGAGCACTCCTGAGAGAGTGCATGATCCGAACCACCTGCGATCCCATTCCTCCTGTTTTCTCCCTCCCTCCCTCCATCCCTCCCTGATGGACTCTTCCTGGTTTTCTCCCTTAATTCCAAAGGCAGCAGAGGAGCTGCAAACTGTGACTCCCGGGAGCACGTTTCTCAGTCTGTTGAGACCTTGTTCAGGAGTGTGTCCCGTTTGACTCAGATCTTGGTAAGAATTGTCCACAGGTTTGGATGGTCTTACGTCGATATGTCAATCAAATCTGGGGAAAAAAATAAATTAAAAAAAAGCTACACAGTTATAGTTGGGGGATAGAGGATCTGGTATAATTTTTTTTTAATTTTATTGGGATGACATTCGTTAACACGAACGTATAGGTTTCACGTGAGGATTACTAATTTACAGAATCTGAATATAGGACCAGGTCCCACCACCCAAAGTCAAATCTCCTGCCACCTCCTCATATTAGGACCCCTGTCTCCCCCACCCACGTCTCTGTGGCAGCCACAACTCTGCTGCTTGTGTTCACGAGTTTCAGTTTTATATCCCACATGTGAGTGGAAGGAAGTATGTGGCTCTTTGCTTTCTCTGACTTATTTCATTCGCGCAATGTTCTCAAGGTCCATCCATGCTGTTGTAAATGACGCTCTTTCGCCCCTTTTATGGCCGTGTAGTGCTCCATCGTGTACAAGCACCACATCTGTCGCCCAGTCCCATCATACTCACTGCGGCTGTTTCCAACTCTTGGTCCCCGTGAATAATGCTGTAACCAACATAGACGTGCGCATCTCTGCGTATAGATGATTCCGAGTTTTTCGGGGTGTCTCCCCAGGAGTGGGGTTGCTGGGTCGGATGGCAGCTCTGTTTTTAATTTTGTGAGGCGTCGCCAGCCTGCTTTCCGTAGTGGCTGTCCCAGTCTGCATTCCCGCCAGCAGAGACTGAGGTTTCCCTTGTCCCACGACCTCTCCCACACTTGCTGTTGCTTGTCTTGTTGATAATGGCCGCTCTAGCAGGTGTGAGATGGTATCTCGTTGCAGTTTTAATTTGCATTTCCCTGATTGCCCGGTGAGGTTGGACATCTGTCCATGTTCCTATTGGCTGCTCGTATGTCTTCTCGGGAGAGGTGTGTTTTCAGGTCCTCTGCCCACTTTTTGATTGGATTGTTTGTTTGATGTTGAGTTTTACCAGTTCTTTATATATTTTGGAGAAGCTCTTTGGTTTGATAATAGTCCCATTCCTTTTTTTTTTTTTTTTTTTTTTTTTTGCCTTTTACCTCCCTTGCCGTGGGGGTCAAGTCCATAAAATGTTCTCTACCACCCAGGTCCCTAAGTTTGGTGTCTATATTTTTTCTTATGTGATGTAACAAGGAAGATGGTAATAGGATTGTTTTAAATCCTGACTTTCAATTTTATTTAATTGTTGGGTTAGAGACCAAGAGACAAGCAGAAAAACTTCCCAAACACACAACTTGCTTTTCAACAATTACCTGTCAAGTACTCCTTATGTGTTAAGACCCTGTGCTGAGCCTGAGTCACAGAAGTGAGCAAGATGCCCATGATGTCTGCTACTCTGGAGCAGAAACCCCCATGGAGGGTACAAAGTAAGATGCTCTTTTCCAATTGCTCTCTGTACTGTGGAGCATTGAGGTTAAGAGCACACATTTTTTTAACAAGATAGACCTCAGTTCAAGAACTTGGGTCTATTAGCTATGAGTTATGTGACCTTGGACAAGTGACATAGGCTCCCTAAACCTCCCTAGTCCATGTCACCTTAACCTCTGCTTGTCCCCACTCGCTGTCATTCTCCCAAATCTATGCAACCATGAGTAGTTAAAACATTTCCTCCAAGTAATGGGTCTTTGGGCATCAGCTCACTCAATTCGATTTTGGGGTAAAATAATCCTATAACTTACCTGTATAAAATGAACCAGTATCATCATTTGATGGGATCGTATTTTTTTGAAAAATTTAAATACTTTATTGTTTAAAGTATTACATGAGTCTCCATTTTACCCCAATGACCTCTCCCTAGCTGCTCCCCCCACTCCAGCAAATGCCCTCACACCCCTACTGTCTGTGTCCATTGGTTATGCGAATATGCATGCATACAAGTCTTTTGATTGATCTCTGAAGACTCCCCACCCCGCCCTCCCCTGCCTTCCCTCTGAGGTTTGAAAGTCGGTTTGCTGCTTCTCTGTCTATGGATCCACTTTTGCTCATCAGTCTATGCTGTTCATTGTATTCCACAAATGAGGGAGATCATATTTTGCTTAGCACAATTTCCTCCACTCCCATCCATGCTGTTGCAAATGGTAAGAGTTCCTTCTTTTTCACAGCAGCGTAGTATTCCATTGTGTAGATGTACCACTGTTTTTTAATCCACTCCTCTGCTGATGGGCACTTAGGCTGTTTCCAAATTTTAGCTATGGTGACTTGCTATGAACATAGGGTGCATGTGTCCTTTCTGATTGGTGTTTCTGATTTCTTGGGGTATAGTCCTTGCACCAGTCTGCATTCCTACCAGCAGTGCAAGAGGGTTTCTTTTTCTCCACAACCTTGCTAGCATTTGTCGTTGGTTGATTTGTTGATGATAGCCGTCTGACAGGTGTGAGGTGGTGCCACATTGTCATTTTGTTGGCCTCTCTCGGATTATCAGTGACTTTGAGCATGTTTTCGTGTGTCTCTTGGCCTTCTATGTGTCCTCTTTTGAAAAGTATCTATTTAGGTCCTTTGCCCATTTTTTGATTGGAATGTTTATCTTTCTTTTGTTTAGTTGTATGAGTTCCCTATAAATTTTGGAGATTGGCAAATAATTTGTGCTGTGCACTGGGCTTTCATGTTGTTTTGTTAATGATTTCTTTTGCTGTGAAGCTTTCTATTTTGATATAGTCCTATTTATTTTCTACATTCCCATTGCCCTGGGAGCTGTATCAGTAAAGATATTGCTATGATATGTGTCAGATATTTTGCTGTCTATGAATTCTTCTAAGATTTTTATGGTTTACTGTCTTACATCTAAGTCATTTATTCATTTTGAGTTTATTTTTGAGGATGTTTAAGTTGGTGGTCTAGTTTTTTTTTTTTTCCATGCATCTCACCAATTTTCCCAACAGCATTTATTGAAGAGACTGTCTTGACTCCATTGTATGCTCTTGCCTCCTTTGTCCAGTATTAATTGAGCATAAAGGTTTGGGTTGATTTCTGGGTTCTGTTCCGTTCCATTGGTCTATATGTCTGCTCTTGTGCCAGTACCAGGCAGTTTTGAGAACAGTGAGGTTGTAATATAGCTTGACATTTGGTATTGTGATCTCTCCAACTTTGTTCTTCTTTCTCAAGATTGCTGTAGCTATTTGGGGTCTTTATTATTATTATCATTCCAGATGAATTTTTGGAGAGTCTGTTCTAGGTCTTTGAAATACACTGTTGGTATCTTAATGGGGATTGCATTGAATTTATAGATTGCTTTGGATAGCATGGACATTTTAATTATGTTGATTCTAGCAATCCATGAACACATGGTGTATTCTTCCATTTGTTTATGTCTTCCTCTATCTCTCTTTTTATCGTCCTGTAATTTTCTGATTACAGATCCTTTACTGCCTTGGTTAAGTTTATTCCTAGGTATCTTAATTTTTTGTGCACTGGTAAGTGGGATTTTTGTTGTTTGTTTGCTTGTTTAGTTTCTCTTTCTGTGAGTTCATTATTGGTGTATAAAAATAGCCATAGATTTATAGGTTTTAAAATTTTGTATCCTGTTACATTGCTGAATTCATTTATTATGTTTAGTAGTATTTTTTTTAATTGTTTAAAGTATTACATATGTCCCCTTCCCCAAACCCCCATTGATGCTGCCTGGCCACTCCCAACCTCCAGGACAATCCCCCTTCACCCCATTGTCTGTCCATTGGTTATGCTAATATGCAGGCATGCAAGTCCTTTGGTTGATCTCTGATATCCCCTCCACCCTCCACCCTCCCCTGCCTTCCCCTCTGAGGTTTGATAGACAGTTCGCTGCTTTTGTCACTGGATCCATTTTTGTTCATTAATCTATGCTGTTCATCATATTCAACAAATGAGTGAGATCATGTGATATTTATCTTTCTCAAACTGGCTTATTTTGCTTAGCATAATGATCTCTGGTTCCATCCATGATGTTGCAAATGATAATAGTTCCTTCTTTTTTATAGCAGTGTAGTATTCCATTGTATAGATGTACCACTGTTTTTTAATCCACTCATCTGCTGATGGGCACTTAGGCTGTTTCCAAATCTTAGCTATTGTAAATTGTGCTGCTGTGAACATAGGGGTGCATATATCCTTTCTGATTGGTATTTCTGACTTCTTGGGATATATGCCTAGAAGTGGATCACTGGGTCTAATGGGAGTTCCATTTTTAATTTCTTGAGGAAACTCCATACTGTTCTCCACAGTAGCTGCACCAATCTGCGTTCCTGCCAGCAGTGCAGGAGGGCTCCTTTTTCTCCGCATCCTTGCCTGCACTTGTTCTTTGTTGATTGTTGACTGCCATTCTGACAGGTGTGAGATGGTATCTCATTGTTGTTCTGATTTGCATCTTTCAGATGATCAGTGACTTTGAGCATGTTTTCATATGCCTCCTGGCTTTTTGAATGTCCTCTTTGGAAAAGTGTGTATTTAGGTCCTTTGCTCATTCTTTGATTGGATTGTTTATCTTTCTTTTGCTAAGTTGTATGAATTCCCTATAAATTTTGGGAGACAACATTGGCAAATACATTCTGCCATTCAGCGGGCTTTCTCATTGTTTTGTTGATGGTTTCTTTTGCTGTGAAGAAGCTTTTTTATTTTGCTCTAGTCCATTTGTTTATTTTCTCCTAAGTTTCCATTGTCCTAAGAGCTATATAAGTAAAGATATTGCTATGACATGTGTCTGATATTTTGCTGCCTTTGGATTCTTCTAAGTATTTATGGTTTTCTGTCTTACGTTTAAGTCCTTTATTCATTTTGAGGTTTTTTTTTGTTTTGTTTTGTTTTGTTTTTGGTGATATAAGTTGGTGGTCTAGTTTCCGCCCCAGTGTCTGTGCCCATTGGTTATGCTAATATGCATGCATACAAGTCCTTTGGTTGATCTCTGATATCCCCTCCACCCTACACCCTCCCCTGCCTTCCCTCTGAGGTTTTACAGTCCATTTTTGTTCATCAGTCTGTGCTGTTTATCATATTCCATATAAGAGTGAGATCAGGTGATACTTATCTTTCTCCAACTGGCTTATTTTGCATAGTATAATGCTCCTCCAGTTCCATTCATGTTGTTGCAAATGGTAAGAACTCCTTCTTTTTTATGGCACTGTACTATTCCATTGTGTAGATGTACAACTGTTTTTCAATCCACTCATCTGCTGTTTCCAAATCTTAGAATGGTGAATTGTGCTGCTCTGAACATAGGAGTGTATATATCCTTTCTGATTGGTATTTCTGATTTCTTGGGATATAGTCCTAGAAGTGGATTACTGGGTGGAATTGTCACTCAATTTTTAACTTTTTGAGGAAACTTCATAATGTTTTGCACAGTGGCTGCACCAGTCTGCATTCCCACCAGCAGTGCTAGAGGGTTCCTTTATATCTGAATCCCATCCAGCACTTGTCATTTGTTGATTTGTTGATGATAGCCATTCTGACAGGTGTGAGATGGTATCTCATTGTCGTTTTGATTTGCATCTCTTGGATGATCAGTGACTTTGAGCATGTTTTCGTGTGTCTCTTGGCCTTCTGTATATCCTGTTTTGAAAAGTGTGTATTTAGATCCTTTTCCCATTTTGATTGGATTATTGATCTTCCTTTTGTTAAATTGTATGAGTTCCCTATGAATTTTGGAGATAACATTGGCAAATACATTCTACTGTGCAGTAGGCTTTCGTGTTGTTTTGTTGACGGTTTCTTTTGCTGAGAAGAAGCTTTCTATTTTGATATAGTCCTGTTTATTTTCTACGTCCCCATTGCCCTGGGAGCTATATCAGTAAAGATATTGCTGATATCTTGATGTCTGATATTTTGCTATTTATGGATTCTTCTAAGAGTTTTATGGTTTTCTGTCTTACATTGAAGTTCTTTATTCATTTTGAGTTTATTTTTGTGGTGGTGTAAGTTGGTGGTCTAGTTTCATTTTTTTTTTTTTTTTTTGGCCTGTATTTGACCAATTTACCAAACACCATTTATTGAAGAGACTGTCTCGACTCCATTGTATGTTCTTGCCTCCTTTGTCCAATATTAACTGAGCATAGAGGTTTGCGTTGATTTCTGGATTCTCTGTTCTGTTCCATTGGTCTATATGTCTGTTCTTGTGCCAGTACCAGACAGTTCTGAGAACAGTGACTTTGTAATATAGCTTGATATCTGGTAATGTGATCCCTCCAACTTTGTTCTTCTTTCTCAAGATTGCTGCAGCTATTTGGTGTCTTCTTCATATTATTATTCCAGATGAATTTTTGGAGAGTTTGTTCTAGGTCTTTGAAATATATTCTTGGTGACTTAATGGGGATTGCATTGAATCTATAGATTGCTTTGGGTAACATGGGCATTTTAATGAAGTTGATTCTACCATTATTGGTATATAAAAAAGCCATAGATTTCTGGGTATTAATTTTGTATCCTGCACCATTGCCAAGTTCATTTATTACATCTAGTAATTTTTTTATTTCTTATTGTTTAAAGTATTACATATGTCCGCCTCCCGGGCCACTTCCAACCATGGCTCTATATATCTGTTATTGTGCCAGTACCAGACAGTTTTGAGAACAGTGACTTTGTAATATAGCTTTATATCTGGAATTGTGATCCCTCCAAGTTTGTACTTCTTTCTCAGGATTGCTGCAGCTATTTGGGGCCTTATTATTATTAGAATTTTTGGAGAGTTTGTTCTATGTCTTTGAAATATGTTGTTGGTATCTTAATGGGGATTGCATTGAATCTATAGTTTGCTTTAGGTAGCATAGACATTTTAATGATGCTGATTCTACCAATCCATGAACATGGTATATTCTTCCATTTGTTTATGTCTTCCTCTATCTCCTTTTTCAGCGTCCTGTAATTTTCTGATTTCAGGTCCTTTACCTCCTTGATTAAGTTTATTCCTCAGTATCTTAATTTTTTTGTTGCAATGGTAAATGGGATTATTTTTTTTTTTTTAGTTTCTCTTTTTGGGAGTTCATTATTGGTGCATAAAAATAGCATTGGTTTCCAAGAATGTTTCCACTGGAAAGAAAGGTCTTTTTTTTGTGTGTCTTCAAAATCATGTTTAATGAGCATATATTATATTTTAATTAAAACTGCACTACTATATGTAATACCTTTAAAAATAAACCTGTGGACGAGCACAGGCTTCTCAAAAGAACGGGTCACTACTCGGACATTGAACCCTTAATGGATTTCCAGCACGTTCCCCTCTAGGCCTCCTTCTCTCCACGCGAGAGAATAGCGAACCACCTCACTAGGTGGCTGTCAGAGACCCCTGGGGTGAGGAGGGGGACATGATGGAGTCTCTTGTTTCCTCTAAAGCTTGAGGACTCGCTGAGAGCTTCATAATACCCGTCCAATGACACGTCACCCTGCTCGCTGGTGATGCACAGGGACTCTGAACAGACACGTTGTCGCAGTGTAAGGTTACTCATTAGTAATGATGAGGACAGTGTACTTAATTTGCCTTCGACCTCTATGCTCGAAAAGGAGGCCTTCGCTGTGAACGGTGATGATCAAGTCCATGGAGACTCGAGCCAAGACAACAACTGGCACAACCTGGCAGGGAAGCGAGTGGACATTAGGACGTAGGACGGAGTATCTGCTCCTCAGACGTCGGGTGTTCACGTTTCTTGGGATTGTGAACATTTCTGAGCCACTTTCCAAGTGAGAGCATTTGAAGGTGCAAACGACACGACCCACCTGGGCCAAGTCGAAGCGACACGAGAGAAAAATAGTCCCGAATGGGTTCCGTAGTAGCTCAGAGAAGCCAAGAGGAAATGAACGAGAGTCAGCAAGTTGTAAGACATCCAGGCAGTCAGCTCTGCCCCGCTCGGCTCAGTTCTCCCGGAAGATCTGTTTCCATTTTTCCCTCCCACATGTCAGAGACACGGAGGTCTCCCACATTGGCAGAGGGAATACAGCTTCTCATCTCTTGCCTGATTCTTGGAGATGTGACCCCAAATAGCCCAGCTTGCTCAATTCCCCACTCCCCATCCAGGAACCAGCGACCCAAAGTACAGTTACAAGCTCCAGACAGCGCCTGGCTCACAGCACTGTCGTCGTGTGATTTGGGGGGGCAGAGGCAGCCCCCGGAAAATTGTGCTGGCCAAACCAAGCAACCTAGTAAGAGGCCACTGTGCTTTAAGGCATGAGTTCCCTGCCCTGACCAGGTAGCTCTGTTGGTTAGAGTGTTCTCCCCATAGGCCAAGGGGGCTCCATCCCTACATACAGTGGGACAATCTCTCTCTCTCTCTCTCTCTCTCTCTCTCTCTCTCTCTCTCTCTCTCTCTCTCTCTCTCTCTCATACACACACACACAAATTTTTAAAAAATGAGGCCCAGCTGGGATGGCTTAGTGGTTGACCATCAACCTAGAAACCAGGAGGTCACAGTTTGATTCCCCAGTCCAGGCCCATGCCTGGGTTGCAGGCTTGATCCCCATTGTGGGGTGTGCAGGAGGCAGTGATCAATGATTCTCTCTGTCAGCAAACTTGGTAAACCATGGGCTCTAAGCTCTTTTTTTTCTTTATTTATTAAGGTGTTACATATGTGCCCTTATCCCTCCATTGCTTCTCCCCCCCCCCCCCAACCTCCCACTTATGCCCTTACACCCCTCTGGTGTCTATGTCCATTGGTTAGGCTTATATGCATGCAAACAAGTCCTTTGGTTGCTCTCTCCCCCTTCCCCTCCCCCTCCCCTCCCTGCCCTCTGAGGTTTGATGGTCTGATCGATGCTTCTCTGTCTCTAGATGTGTCTTTCTTTTTTCTTCAGATTTTTAATTGTTTTGTAGGGCGAGAAGAAGGGATGGGGGGAAGGAGAGAGAGAGAGAGAGAGAGAGAGAGAGAGAGAGAGAGAGACAGAGACAGAGACATCAATGTGAGTGTTAAATATCGACTGGCTGCCTCCAGCTGGTCACACCCTGACCAGGAATCGAACCAGCAACCTTTCAGTGCACAGGACAACGCTAAACCAACTGAACCACACCAGCCAGGGCTGCCTCTTTCTTATCTGAGAACGCCTCTTCTCTCCCATTTGGATAACACTGTAGCTCGCTCTCTCTCTCTCTCTCTCTCTCTCTCTCTCTCTCCCCCCCCCTCCCCAACTGGGAATATGCTATTATTTCTAGCTGGTTGCCTTAATCACCTTTTGAAACTCTAGTGTGTAAGTAGATAACTTTATTATGCCCCCTGTAATGAGAGAAGGAAGTCTCAAACTGGTGAAATCCTTGCATTGTGCAGAACCAGAGTGTCTGGAAATGCCCTGGAGCTGTCATACATGCCCTTCAGACTAGAGCAGCTGGTTCTCCTGTGGTTACTTATGCCCACACTGTGTGGCCCGGACTCAGTTTCTACCGCACGTTCTTTGTCCTCATTAAGCTGGAAGCACCCATTGGCGATCAAGTAATAGGCGACTGCCAATCAATTATAGTCCTTTGGATAGTTATTAGCCAGAAGGAAGGATAGTGGATCATCTGTCCCTTCCCTTTCTTTTTTGTTTTTTAATATATTTTTATTGATTTCAGAGAGGAAGGGAGAGATAAGAAGCATCAGCAATGAGAAAGAACCATTGAACAGCTGCCTCCTGCACGCCCCCTACTGGGAATCAAGCTCACAACCCAGGTAAGTGCCCTTGACTAGAATCGGACCTGGGACCCTTCAGTTTGCAGGCCGATGCTCTATCCACTGAGCCAAACCAGCCAGGGCTCTTCCCTTTCTTAATCCCCCTCTTTTTCCATCCAGAACACGGGACGATTACCAGTGTCCTTCCCTCCTCGAGGGTCTCGGAACTCCAGGGTTTCCTTGGTCTCCTCAGTCTGCCCAGAGCTTTGCCCAGTTTTCAGCCCCCCCGGCTGCCTCTTCCGGAACCGGGAGATGTTCGGGTTGAGGCATCCCCGAAGTGAAGCTCACCTCTCTGCATTTCCTCTCTCTCCCAGGGTTTGTTTCCATGATTCAGCATGACCTCCTGACTTCTCTGGTGTTTTCAAACACTTGCTTATGCTTTTTCCAGATTTACTAATAATTTCCCCGTCTAGGCATTGGCCAATCACTAGTCCTTTAAATGCCGGACCTTCTCTGCAAGCTTCTAAGGTTCTCTAATTTTCCTTGATATTCTGTAGTTTCTCTGTGGTGTACCCAAGTATTAAAATTTTTAATATTTATCCTTCTCGCTCAGCCGGCACGGCTCAGTGGTTGAGCATCAACCTACGAACCAGGAAGTCATGGTTCGATTCCCAGGCAAGGCACATGCCCAGATGTGGGCTCCCTCCCCGTTGTGGACTGTGCAGGAGGCAGCTGATGGACGATTCTCTCTCATTGATGTTTCTCTCTTCCCTTCTTCCTTCTTCTCCGAAATCAGTATATTTTTAAAAATGCATCCTTCTTGGTACTCATTGATAATTTGCAATCTGCATCCAGTGTCTCCTCTGAATGCATGGACACACTCCTGCTGCCATCTTTTTGAATATTACCTGTCCCCATTGTCATTGTCTCTTTTTCTGAAATTTCTATTAGACATTTGTTGGAACTTTTCCTGTTCTTGATATCTTTTCAATTTCTCCTCCAAGTTTTCTACTTATTTTTGTTTGTTTTATTAAATTAAAAAAATAAAAAGCAAATCTTTATTGTTCAGATTATTACCATTGTTCCTCTTTTTGCCTCCCATAGCTCCCCTCCACCTGGTTCCCACCCTACCCTCTGCCCTTACCACCCCCCCATCCTCATCCATAGGTGTACGATTTTTGTCCAGTCTCTTCCCGCACCTCCCACCCCTTTCCCCCGAAAATTGTCAGTCCACTCCCTTTTTTATGTCCCTGATTCTATTATATTCACTAGTTTATCAGATTTTTAATTTGCTTGATTTTTAGATTCACTTGTTGATAAATATGTATTTGTTGTTCATAGTTTTTATCTTTACCTTTTTCTTCTTCATAAAGAATACCTTTCAGCATTTCATATATTAATGGTTTGGTGTTGATGAACTCCTTTAGCTTTTTCTTATCTGTGAAGCACTTTATCTGACCTTCAATTCTGAATGATAGCTTTGCTGGGTAATTTTGGTTATAGATTCTTGCTATTCATCACTTTGAATATTTCTTGCCACTCCCGTCTGGCCTGCATAGTTTCTGTTGAGAAATCCACTGACAATCGTATGGGTGCTCCCTTGTAGATAACTTTTTTTCTCTTGCTGCTTTTAATATTCTCTCTTTATCTTTTGCCTTTGGCATTTTAATTGTGATGTGTCTTGGTGTAGTCCTCTTTGGATTCCTTTTGTTTGGGGTTCTGTGTGCTTCCTGGACTTTTAAGTCTATTTTTTTCACTAGGTGGGAGAAATTTTCAGTCATTATTTCTTCAAATAGGTTTTCAGTATTTTGCTGTCTCTCTCCTTCTGGCACCCCCATGATTCTGATGTTGGTTTGCTTGAAGTTGTCCCAGAGGCTTTTTACACTATCTTCAAATTTTTGAATTCTTTTTCCTTATTTGGTTGAGTCCTTTTTGCTTCTTTGTATTTCAAATCTTTGCCTTGATTCTTGAGTTCCTCTAGTCTGCTGTTAGGTCTCTGTATATTTTTTATTTCAGTCAGTGTATGTTTAATTTCTAGTTGGTCCTTTTTCATATCCTCAAGGGTCTTACTAAATTTATCAGCCTTTTCTAAGGAAATTCTTGAAAAATCTTATAACCATGGTTTTGAACTCTATGTCTAGTCATTTGCTTTCCTCCATTTCTTTCATTTGTAATCTGTTTGTCTCTGCATTTTCACTGCTTCCCTGAGTTGGAAGAGTAGCTTTGTGTGCTAGGTATTAAGTGGCTCAGCCTCCCCAGTTACGTGAGGTGGGCACTCTTGGTGCATCCCTTTGTAGGCTGTGTGCACAGCTGTGTTGTAGTTAAGTCTTGATTGTTGTTGGTGTCCCTGGGAGGAATTGACCTCCAGGCCAATTGGCTGTGAGGACCCACTGTGTCTATAATGGAAGAAGAGCTGTGCTAGAGACACCTTTATGGGGCAGGACTTGCTTCAGTGGGGCTTTGGTGCTCCCTGAGTCTGCCTCTTGAATGTGTCAGTTATGGATGTGAGAAGTTGAAATCTGGTGTTGTCTCACTGACCACTAGGTACACTGGCTTTTGGATCTCCAGTGGCGTGCAGGTCAGCTGATGCCTGAGTCCACCCAGCAGGAGATACAGCAAGGCCTGCAGATTTCTCCTCTGGCCAGAGCTGCAGTATAGGTTAAGCTGCGATAGGGCAGGCCATTTTTTAAATATATATATATATATATTGATTTTTCACAGAGAGGAAGGGAGAGGGAAAGTCAGAAACATTAATGAGAGAGACACTGATCATCTGCCTCCTGCACACACCCCACCGAGGATGTGCCCACATACCAGGCATATTCGCTTGACCAGAACTGAACCTGGGACCCTACAGTCCGCAGGCTGACGCTCTATCCACTGCACCAAACCAGTTTCAGCGGGCAGGCCATTTATATGCAAATGCCGCTGCACTCAGCTCGGGTGGGTTTGTAAACTGGGTGGGATGGGTCTCCGGGAGTCACTAGGGTGTGGCAAACAGCAGTGGCTGCCGGTCAGCCACCTCTGCATCTCTGCATTTGTGTCCCCGTGTCCCGTGCCCCAGCACATAAGCAATATTTCTGCGCACAGCTCTGTAAGAAAGCCACCCTTACTTTCCAGCCCAGTGGCACCTTCTGGATTCTCCCCGTAAGGGTCTGGGTCTCCAGAAGCCCGTCGTAAACTGGAGTTCAGAGTAACGGGGAGCCGTGTCTCCCTTCGGATTGAAAGAAACCGAGCACCCAGTCGCCAACCACCAGTCGGATTCGCGCACCCCTGTGCCTCCGCTTTTCCAACCTTGTGCCCGTCTCAATTGCTCTTTCCTCTGCCCTTCTAGTGGTAGGACCTCTGCTCAGCCAGCTTTCCCGTGGTTCTGGGTGACAGGCGTTTTGTATTACAGTTGTAGTTTTGGTGTGGTTGTGAGAGGCAGCACCTTATGCCGCCATCTTGGTTTCCTATCCAAGTTTTCTACTTATTTAACTTCATGTAACACATTTTAAGTGATTGACTCCAAACAGATCTACTCTTGCAACCTATTAACATCTCTCCTGGTAAATCTAGCCTACTGTGTAACCAGTGCGTTGTATTATAGTTAATGACTTGTTTCCGTTCTTTGAGAATTTCTATTTTGTTCCTTCTCAGGTGTTGTCTGTTCTCCTTTATAATTTCCTGTTATTCTCTGGATCGTTTGCTTTCTCTTACTAGTACATGTAAACATCGTGAACGTGTTCATTCTAAAGTCCTCCTTGATAGTAAGTTGAGAAAATAACCTGTCATCGTTTAGTACCCTTATTTCTGGGCTTTTCCTCCATAGTGGAAGAAATTCTTCATGGGTGTTCTGTGGAAATTAGTAAAAGTTTACACCTGCAGCTATATATCATCTATGTATAATATTAACAGGTGACATACTGTTAACATACTAGAGGCCCAGTGCATGAAATTTGCGCAGGGGTAGGATCCCTAGGCCTGGCCGGTAATCAGCGCTGATCTGTGGGGTGGCCAGGAGGGCAATCACTGGGGCCCCCTGCTGGCATCCGCTTTGGCTGGCTTGGGTCCTAAGGGCTGGGGGCAGCTCCTGCATTGAGCGTCTTCCCCCTGGTGGTCAGTGCACATCATAACAAGTGGTTGAGCAGCCTTAGTATATTATTAGCATATTAGGCTTTGATTGATTGACTGGACACTTAGCATATTAGGCTTTTATTATATAGGATTTTAATATTATATATTTTAGATAAACATTGAACAGTTCCTGGAGCCTACCAGTCAGTCAACAAGTTTTACTTCTAATCCTCCTCTCTTCTATTTAGCTCCTCCTCCTCTGCCTCTGAACTGTCCAGGTATTGGGTATCAAAGGTAGTTGATTGGATTTATTGGTCTGGAACTTGAGGGCAACCTGACTTCCAAATGACTAGCACAGAGGAGAGGCATCCTGAATGGCAGGGAGAGAAAGGAGAAAGGAGGAGTGGAAGGAGGGAGGGACGGGGGAGAGAAGAAGGCAGGAAGTCTGGTCTGGGTATGACTTTATAAACCCCATGCTCAGAAGACCTACCTCCTTCTCCCCAAGGGAAAGCACAAATCAGCTTAGCATTGTGAAATGAGGGTTGTTTTTTTCCTCCCGACTTGCACTCTGCTGACTAGGGGTTTTTTAAGCGCATGATCTCATTTAACCCTCAAGACATGCCTAAAGCCACAGAGAGAGAAATCCCGATTCGTCCAATTCCAGTCTTCTCTCCCCATGGCATCAGCCCCCCATAATTAAGATGTGACCCTTCTCTAAAAGGAAACAGTATTCCCCAGAACTCTGAGGAAAGATCCAGGTGTTTTGTTTGTTTTTTGTTTGTTTGTTTGTTTGTTTGTCCCATATCTGTCATTCGCTAACCATGTGGTCCTGGGACCCATAAACTGTTACTTGCCGAGCCTCTGTTTCCTCTAACGCCGGCCATTGCTAACCCCACGAGATTGCTGTGAGGGTTCCATAGGACGGATTGTAAAGGAAAACAACCTTTGTCTGTCTATTGGAAAACCTATGAGGGACACTTTCATACTAAGGTGTCCGTGACTGATATCAGATCCAACACTGTGTAGAGAAAGACAGGGCAGAGCCAGGAGAACTGGACACAGTAAAACATCCGTGCAGAGAGGTGAAAGGGCACGGGGACATCCTGGGGACGGCTGAGGGGCACGTGTCAGCTGTGTCACAGCTTTCCACAACCCATGTTGCCCAGAGTGTCCCCTCCCCACGGCATCGCCACCACTTTAATTAAGACCTGACGCTCCTTCAACACTTCTTTACTCTGCTACATCCTGTTTCCACCTTAACCTGAGATTCCAGAGCCCATAGACTGCCTCTTATCCCCCCCTCAAACCCCCCCCCCTCCCCGTCGCCATCCCTGGGGAAGAGATGGCCAGATATGTCCAAATCCAGCCGCCCAGAGCTGGCTGTGGGCTAGCAGAGCTCAGGCTGCTCTGGGGCCGCCGGCGCGCACGCTGATGGGGGGGACGAACGGACCGTGCTCGTCATGGCCATTAGCAGCGACGCGGGGACCGTTCTGGGCTGTTTCCACGCGGGGGGGCCTGAGCTGCTCCTCAGCCGACCTTGCTCAGAGCCCTGAGGGGCCGCGGCCGCGGGACACATGAAAGCAGCAGCCCAGGCCCCCTCGGTGCCGGCGGGGGATGCCCTGTGCCCTCCGCTGGCAGATCAAATGCAGGAAAAGGGGGATTTGGCTTCAACCGGCAGGAGTTGGGGGATGCTCAGTGAACCCTAAATCAGTGCCCTGGCCATTTAGCCCCACATGGGCAGTCAGACCCACTTGAAAGAAGTTCATATTGGCCGAAACCGGTTTGGCTCAGTGGATAGAGCGTCAGCCTGCGGACTGAAGAGTCCCAGGTTCGATTCCGGTCAAGGGCATGTACCTTGGCTGCGTGCACATCCCCAGTAGTAGGTGTGCAGGAGGCAGCTGATGGATGTTTCTCTCTCATCCATGTTTCTGACTTTCTATCCCTCTCCCTTCCTCTCTGTAAAGAAAAAAAAGAAAAAAATCAGTAGGATATATATATATGTATTTTAAAGTTCATATTGGAGTAGGATGAGCCCTTATCCAGTGACTAGTGTCCTTAGAGAAAGGGGAAAATTGGACCACACACCAAGGAATGACGGCCATCTGATGAGGGAGGCAGAGGTCGGGGGGGGGGGGGGGGCGCAGGACGAGCCAAGGACGGCGAAGGGTGCTGGGTGCTGCTGAGAAGCCCAGGGAGCAGCCTGGCATTGACCAGCCAGGATGGCGCAGCCCCTGGACAGGCCGCTCGGCTCAGCACCGAGGCGGGTGGCACGTCTACACCTCACATCAGACAGGAACAACTTCAGAAAAATACCATCACTTCTTCCCTCATGCTCCTGCTGGGCGGCTGAGTAAAGAAAAAAACACGGTCTTTTCTTTGTCCAAGTTACACCATAACATCGGGCACAAAACGGGGGGAGAGAACCCCTGGACGACAATGGGGTGACTGACGGGGCGGGGGAGGGGAGAGGGGGGCGGAGGGGGTAAATGCGGGAGGAAGGACATGCGCCACAACAAGGTTCCTCCGTAGGCCAGTAATTCGATTTCCAATCAGTCTGCTCTGAATGAATTGAATTGGATGGCAGAAGAAAAATGTAATTAAATTTTGCTCCGTCTTCTTTAGCGAATGCTTTTGAGTTCCAAAGAGAGGTTCGGAAACTGTTAGCAGACCTTGGGAAAGAGAGTGCCGTTTCAGTGCAGAGAGTTGTAATAGTCGTTATTGTTGCTGCCGTTCAGTCACTGGTCCCGACATTGTCCCTTCGCTAACCATGTACGGCTTCCAAACAGTGTTTCCCCTTCGCTCCCAACAAGGACAGACAGACTTAAGCTGGCTAACAACAGACAAAAATAAAACATCTTTGGGGTACTGTCTAGAAGTCTTGGTTCCAAGGGGGGAATGCTTCTGCTAGCACAGTGGTCGGCAAACTCATCAGTCAACAGAGCCAACTATCAACAGCACAACGACCTGAAATTTCTTTTGAGAGAGACATTTTTTTAAAAAAATATTTTTTATTGATTTTTTTTTTACAGAGCGGAAGGGAGAGGGATAGAAAGTCAGAAACATCGATGAGAGAGAAACATCGATCAGCTGCCTTCTGCACGCCCCCCACTGGGGATGTGCCCACAGCCAAGGTACATGCCCTTGACCGGAATCTAACCCGGGACCTTTCAGTCCGCAGGCCGACGCTCTATCCACTGAGCCACACCGGTTTCAGCGAGAGAGAAAGAGAGAGAGAGAGAGAGAGAGAGAGAGGGGGGAGAGGGAGAGAGACCTTTTTTAAACTTCTTCTAACGCCACTTCTTCAACATAGACTCACTCACCCAGTCCGTGGTATGTTGTGGAAGAGCCACACTCAAAGGGCCAAGGAGCCGCATGTGGCTCTCGAGCCGCAGTTTGCCGACCACGGTGCTAGGAGACCTAGTGGCTCCATTGGGCTGGAGGGTGAGACCGCCTGCTGGCTCCTGGTGTTCCTCACGCTGCAGAGCCAGCGGGCCGAGAACGGGCCGATGCGCTGACTGGGATGGTGGTGGCTCTGGGGGAGGAGAAGTATGTCTGAGAAAGGGCACACTGATGTTCTCGTGTCCCACGCCCTGGGAGGGTTAAAACAACAGAACTTGATTCTCTTACCACTTGCATGGTAGACATCCAAGAGCCAGCGTTAGCCCTGCTTCTGCAGGCTCTGAGGGAGAATCCGACCCAGGCCTGGCGGTAGCCAGCACCCTTCGCCGTCCTTGGCTTGTCCTGCGCCCCGCACCCCTCACCTCTGCCTTCCTCATCAGATGGCCTTCATTCCTTGGTGTGTGGTCCAATTTTCCCCCCTTTTCTCTCAGGACACCAGTCACTGGATAAGGGCTCATCCTACTCCAAACATGAACTTCTTTAAAACTCCACCCCATCTGCAAAAATCCAGTTTCCAAATAAGATCACGTTGCTCAGGTGTGGGGTGCACAGTGTCAAAAGCACCCCTTCTGGCGAGCACAGTCCAGTGGAAAGTACCCTGGTGTTTCCTGACCCGATTCGACTGCAGGATGTTGGAGGGAGAAGCGCATCTGAGCCCCAAGGGAGATGCATACCGTCCGAGAGCAGGAAGGAGTGCACGTCGGGCCGAGTCCCCTCTCTGGGAGGAAGTGCTGGGAGTGTTTGCGGCCACAGGAGTGGGAGTTGCGTCTTATTGGGTGAAAACCTCATTTTCTAATGTCTGTCTGGAGGTTGCGTGTAGCTGGATGCCAAGCTGGCAAGGCTGGACGGCGGAACTGCGGTCCAGCACAGACTTGGCCAAGTCAGAAACCGCACTGTGCGCACGTCCCCCTCCTGCCTCCCACAGGGGTGAGCGTGGCCCCCGAGAGACCTGCACGAAGTGTGGGAGGCCTGCGTGAAGCAGCGACCATTGCACTCGGACCCGGGCCTGCACGCGGGCAGCTGGCGCACCTGTTCGCTGGCCTGGTGGCTGGCCTTGCCGGGCGGTGGCGGCTGTGGGTGCAGCTCTCAGAGCCCCTCACCTCTCCTCCCTCAGTTCCGCATGTTTTGCGCCTGGCCCGTGTTCAGGTCCACGCGAAGGGCACGGGCTCCTTCTCCAGAGTCGCCCACCTCGGGGAGGCTGGTAGAAGGCAAACCCCAGTTCTAGCTTTTCCTCCTAACCCACCAGCCTTGCTGTCCTCCCCTTCACACCCAGCTCTTCTCCGTCAGCCCTGCTGACCCTCCGAGACTTCAGCCACCAGACACGGAGGCGACACGCTTCCGGGGACTCCTCCTCCGGACCCCAGTTGTCTCATCCCCAGAATAACCCCATTCTGCCTCTCGCTGCTCCTGCTTCTGACCAATCGGGAACCCCGGAAAGCCTGCAATTCAGTCCAGCCCCTCCCTGAGGGCAGGGGGTCTTCTGCCCACAGATTTGTTGTGGACGCTTTTGCTGATCGCTGTATTGTCTATCACCCATCCTTAGTCGGTCTCCCCACCCTCATCCAGACATAACTGTCCCCAACTAGCACCCGAAAGCAAGCATCCACGCCTCTTTCCTGGGGCCAGCTGCTCCCCTGTCTGGGGAGTAAAACACAAATGCAGTGTCTTGTGACTCATTTACAAGAGTCTGTTCACAAACAAGGTGACAGGCGTGTTCTCCATAGTCTTCACGCCGGCCTGCCAGACCCCCTCCTCCCACAGGGGCTCGCGAGAGCAATTTACTAGCGTCGCATCTTTGTCAACGTCTGGAGGTGAGTCAGGTCCGGCTCTTCCCTCCGATACCGTCTGTCTTCTGTTTTACTATAAACTCTCCTTTTCCCACTTCCCGTGTCCGATTGCCCTTTCGGAAGGTCGTGTCTCCTCGTTTTTCCGTCCACGGATGTGATTGCTGGGCTGGGCACCTCCCGCTGCCTTGCGCGCATCACCCTCCCCGTCCTCACCTCGAAGTCGCCAGCCCAAGCTCTTCTGTGACCCGCGACCTCTATCTGCACCCTGGTTAGCATGCATTTGCTGCAGAGGCACCCACTGTCGACATCAGTCGAGACAGAGGGCCCAGAGCTGCTGTTGTGTGGAACGTCCATCAGCAATGCCTTCTGCATCTGTGCTCCTTTTCCCTCCTGAGATGGATTACACGTTCACTCGGTTAAGTCATTCTGTTCGCCCAGCAGGAGCCAGCCCTGCGGGGCTCTGAGCGTGATGCGTGCATCGGTCAGAGGTTCGCTCTCTCGGGGAGACAACACCCCGATCTCCCAGCTCAGCCCTGAGGCCCCCGGGCACCGAGGGAGGCCCACGGCTGGGGGAGTCGGTGTCTTGGCTAATCCATGTCATCTTCATGAACTACCCTGTTTCCCTGAAAATAAGACAGTGTCTTATATTCATCTTTGCTCCCAAAGATGCGCTAGATCTTATTTTCGGGGGGGGGGGTGCCTTATATTACAGCGGGGGGATGTCTTACTTTCCGGGAAACAGGGTAGTTAATATTCCTCATGAAGAAATGGAGGCTGAGGGACTCCGAGCAGATTAGCCAAAAAAAAAAAAAAAAAAAAGACCTGAATTCTGGGTCTCCCTCAGAATTCTTGGTATGCAGGCTGGCAGGGTGCCTGCCTTTCTCTCAACATCAGGAAGTCCAAAAAACATAAATCATGTCCATATAAGTAAAGAAGAAAACCTGGATCGATTTTTCTCTTCGTTTGGTTTTTAAAAGAAAAGGGAGACAAGAAATAAGTCTTACATTCTGTCAGAAATCTCACATTTGGACTTAGAATCAACAGTAAAAAAAAAAATGTCTCCTAAATCACCCCATATTTTCAATCCCTAATTATAGGTCCACCCCACTCCTTACACAGGCTCGGCCACCAATCCTCAGTCTGGAGACTGGAAAACGGCATGTGAGAGATTGACTTCACTTAACACTTTGCAAATAATTCGTAACAGCTCTGTTAATGTCCATTAATGTCCCTCTCTCCTTTTCTCATAGAGGTAAAGTAACGTCTAGTAGAAAAGCTATTTTTAAAAAATGTCAAATACTGAATACTGCATTATCATAACATTTGTAAGCAAACACAAAACTGTCTCAAAAGTAGTCACGTGGAATTGGACAAGTGTCAGTTGGCTGTGAGTGTCCCCTAGGGCTAAGTCCCTTTACATATCTATTTTCCCGTAGAAAACATTTGATTTCGCTCCTCCCCTGAGTCTATCCGGAACTCGTGTAGGGGTCGGGAGTCCACGGACCGTGAGCCGTGTCTCAGCCCAGGGCCAGCAGGAAGCTGTGTCTAATGAAGCCACTGGAGAACGAGCGGGAGATAGGAACTTCGGCTGTGGAGCACACTCCATGGTCAGTGTCACTAAAGATGTCAGGTGAGCGAGTGGCGATGGAGGGGTGGGGATGACCATCAGAATCTCTAAATGGCTGATGGTCACCATTATCAAGGAGCCTCTGGGGAGGTCCTGGGATTCTAACCAACCAGCCTGCCCACGACCTAACTGGTCACCAAAGCTCACAGGCTGGCGTAGAAACCGCCTTCCTTAACGCGACTCTGCTTGGAGCGCCTCCTACTGGAGAGGAATTGCATGTGCAGGAGGAGAGGGCGGAGCTGAGGATAGGGGTGACCCTGAGCAGGCCCCGCCTAGAGCTGTTCTGCTCCCTGGCTCCTTCCCGCTGCCTCCCATTGAACATTTCACCTCCTCATCCCTCTTCCCGATGAACCTGTGTCTATTTCCACTTACGTGACGTGGACCAGTCACCAGAGGTAAGAGACGCTTGCTCTGGAGGTGAGGAAAAGAGGAAACCAGACACGTCCCGAGATGAGTTTCATTTATATAATGAAAATAAACCTTTACACAAATCAACAGAAACACACCCAGTTTTTTGTTTTGTTTTTTTGCGAAAAATATTTTTAAATAAATTTTTGTCTTTTTTTTTTTTTAACATTCTGATATACATATGTAACAAGGTTTATGGCACTGTAACCAGAATCAAATCAAAAAAAAAAAAAAATCAAAGGGAAAAGGTGGAAAGGAAAAGTCATCGGTTTCATGTAATTCTTTTGAATCTCCACGCTGGCCAATTGGCACTGTTTGCCCAGCCTCTGGCTGCCGGTCTAGCTTGCTTGCACACTCCACACACCCCAGGATTGCACAGTGAAGGCATATGGCTGAATGGTCAGTTCCTTGCTAGTTTAAAAAAAAAAATCTCTTAAACCCAGAAAGGGGGAAAAATAGAATAATTCAGAGTATGAAACACACAAAATCAACAGTATCTCTGTCTCTTCCAAGAACGTGAGGGGCCCTCGGACCACGCACGCTGCCCTGCTGGCACTGGACACCGATGAGCAGGGCAGGGCAAGGCGGGGTGGGGGGCTGTTTCCTGGACGAACGGGGTCTTCAGAATCCAGTGTCCTTTCTACTTGCTTTTGGTTCTTTTTTTTAAATGGGTACAAAGTGGAGTGAGTATATTCGGTCTATGAACCTGCACAGACTATATAATCATAAACTCTACAAATAGCTTCAAAAGAAAAGGGGGAGAAATAAAGTTTTATTATGTGTTTATTGTTGGCTTAGAAAAAAGAAAAAAAAAACTTCCTCAGCCTCTTTGCTTTATCAGTTGCTGGGAAGTAAATCTCAATGGGCATCAGAAATGAAATTCTTCTCACACTTGTTAGAAATAAAAAGATTTTAAACGGGTTTGTTTCCATTCACAAACCTTACCCCCAGCTTAAAAAAAAAAAAGAAAAGAAAGAAAAAGCGAAGAAATAATAATCCGTGTTCCTCTCTCCTTGTCTAACAGAGAACAGTGGCCCTGACCGGTCTGCCTGCTGTCACACCACCGTCTCCACGCCCATCAGCTTCGGCGTGAGGATCCGCGGCGTCACCCCGTTGTTGAGGTCTTCCTCAAACTCCAGCAGCTGCCCCATGAAGTTGAGGTTCGGGGAAATAATTGGTCGCTTGCCCTTGACGAACTTGTAGGCGTCGGTCATGGTCATCCGCGTGTGCTTCATCAGGTAGGCGATGACGATGGTGGCGGAGCGGGACACCCCGGCCTGGCAGTGGATCAGGAGCCCCTTCCCGCACTGGTGCGCTTCCTCTGGAAAAGGGGAGGGGGGTGCGGCGAGAGGTGAGGCAAGGACACAGGGAGACGGCCGGTGAGCTAACTGTCCTCTGCACCTGCCCCGGCCACATTTTGTCGAGGAAGAAGATGTTAAAATGGTCTTAAACCCAAATAATTGACTAGCTCGCTGCCTGTGTATACGTCCCAACCTCCAGAATGGGCCAAAGGCAATCGTCGCATCAATAGGAAGCTGCGTCCCTGCATGTAAAGAGCAGGTGAAGGAATTATTCGCAGCAACGGGTCCCACACAGGTGGTGGCGGTGACTGACGCGAGGGCCCCAACACGCTTCATTTCCATGTTGAAGCTGCCAAGCAGACCCTCCTTCATCACAAAGTTTAATGACTCCAGTTTTGACAGCTCACCCAGGCTGGCCATTGGAATTAAAGTCTGTCCTTGCCTGGGTGCAAGAAACAAACCAGTTCTCTGTGCTGTAGAACTGCTCTGGACAGGAACTGCTATTGATGCATAAGAATCTCAGTCTTGCTAAACCGAGGGCAAAAGGATAGGAGTCAAGTAGGAAGGTCCAGGCATGCGTGTCGCCTACGTCTGCACCGCGGAGCCCTCTGCGCCCAATGGCTCGGAACCCAGAGCCACTGGGAAAGGCCACGCTCTGTGTCTGAGAGACATTAAAGGCTCAGGACAGCAGTTGTGGGCGCTGCCTAACGGATTCCTCAGGACGCGTGTCCTGAGGGATACCAGTTAGATGACGAGCAGGAGAGGACAACAGAGTAAGGAGAGTTGTGATTTAACTTACAGCTACCAAGAAAAGAAACATCGAATCAGGCTTACTACTTGTAGAACCAGTGGTCGGCAAACTGTGGCTCGCAAGCCACATGCGGCTCTTTGGCTCCTTGAGTGTGGCTCTTCCACAAAATACCACGGCCTGGGCGTGTCTATGTTGAAGAAGTGGAGTTAGAAAAAGCTTTGAGTTTAAAAAATGTGGCTCCCAAAAGAAATTTCAATTGTTCTACTGTTGATATTTGGCTCTGTGGATTAATGAGTTTGCCGACCACTGTATTTCAAGAATGGATCTCCCCTTTCAGTGTCTTCTTTTCAGCACATACTAGGTGTCAACCGCCACACCACGACTGGGCACATGGTGGTAAGAAGATGAGCTACAAAGTGCTGCTTTGACCACTGATTCCCCTAAACATCAGGTGAGTGACCTTGAGGCTCACTCCCTGCGACTGGACCCTGGGATTGATGCCTACTAACCAGTCTCGGGGGACACGGGGATAACATCACCCAACTCAGCAATCAACAGGCCCAAACCCTAAACCTAGACTCTCTTTCATTTCTATTGGGCCCGCAGTGAGTGGTCAGCAAACTGCAGCTCGCAAGCCACATGCGGCTCTTTGGCCCCTTGAGTTTTTAGCAAAGGCCAGCTTAGGAGGACCCTAATTAAGTTAATTAGCGATGTACCTACCTATATAGTTTAAGCTTGAAATTTCTTTTGAGAGCCACATTTTTTAATCGTTGTCCTGTTGACTAACGCGTTTGCCGACCACTGTCCCAGATCAAGACGACAGGACTCCAGTTCACCCACGGGTGCAACCGTGACACACAGCCGTGCTGTGCGGGCTGGGCCAGGACTGGCTCCAGGTGAAATGCTGTTTTTCCTTCTGCAGAAGCAGGTAAGTGAACACCCTACAAGGAACGTGCAGGGTGCTTTGGTCGCAGTCCTCTTAGAGCCATGGTCGGCAAACTGCGGCTCACGAGCCACGTGCGGCTCTCTGGCCCCTGGAGTGTGGCTGTTCCACAAAACACCACGGCCTGGACAAGTCTATTTTGAAGAAGTGGCGTTAGAAGAAGTTTAAGTGTAAAAAATGTGACTCTCCAAAGAAATTTCAGTCGTTGTCCTGTTGATATTTGGCTCTGCTGACTCATGAGTTTGCCGACCACTGTCTTAGAGGAAGCACATTGCATGCTGCTCACGAAAAGAAAACAATTTCCTAACTTCCCTCAACTGGAATTAAGTCAGAAAAACTGCAGCGGTAACAGCATGTACCAGCCAGAAAGTTCCTCATCTGCTTGATGACAACAACGACTTCTTCCTCGGGGCTCGGCGCCTGGTTCAGATACTGGTGGTCAAGAAGGGAAGGTCCCCTGGCACCACATGTCACCAGGCGGGAACGAACAGAGCCCGGGAAACGCTGCCCCAGGTGACTGCAGAAAGGCCCTGGCCTTGGAGCCAAAGGCCCCGAGTTCTGGTCCCTCCACTGACACTAAAACTCAGAGGACCTTGGGGAAGTCATTTTACTTTTCTGCGTTCGGTGCCCACTCAGAATTTCCTTCCAGACAGAATACTCCATGGTCCTGCACTGAAGGCACATTAGCCAGGAAAACAGCGGGGCCGTGAGCTGGGCAGTGGCCAGAGCTGTCAGCTCTGCAGCGACACCACCAGACCCAATGGCTGTTGAGCCCGTTTTCTGGTGGAGGGGCACCTGACATGAGAGCACTGTCCCCAGGACACAGCCAGTAAGGAACAAGCTGCTGCCATATTCAGGAAACGCACAGGGTCACCCCTTTGTGGGGATAAAGATTAGAGTCGCTTGAAAAAGACATTGCATATCAGCTGGGTGCCAGGTGTCCTTACAACAGTCTGAGGCTGTAGAAGCAGCAAAAATTACAGGTAGAATTAGGGTGAGGCTGGCCGTCGCTTCCTTTTGGAGATGAAGGACTGCTGTTGCTAGAATTTTCCTCAGGCCAGACACCTTCATCTTCCTACTGCAGTGAGTCTGGGTGAACTAAGGCTATGGTCGGCAAACTCAGTCACCAGAGCCAAATATTAATGGTACAACAATTGAGATTTCTTTTGACAGCCACATTTTTTAAACGTAAACTTCTTCTAACGTCACTTCTTCAAAATGGACTCGCCCAGGCCGTGTTGTTTTGTGGAAGAGCCACACTCAAGGGGCCAAAGAGCTGCATTGTGGCTCGCGAGCCATATTTTACCGACCACTGGTCTAATGAAATCGAGTACCATCTCCCCAATGCTCACATCCCCGCCCTCTGCTCCCCGGTGTTTCAGACAAAACAGGGAGAGGGACCAGCACTCACCCGCCTCTGGTCCTCTCTCTCTCCTCTTCGCTGCTGTGATGGGAGAGAGGTTCACCATGCTGTCACCTCATGTAAAGGGGCTCTACCAACTGCAAGTCCACTGAACTCAAGGTAAGGGGGTGCGGGGACGAACTAAGTCACTGTTTTATTTCCCGCAAGGTGCCGCGGTAGACCAGAAAGCCCCCGCACCAGCTCTGCTATCCCCTGTCTTGCCTCTACCAATTCTTTTACAGCAATTCTATTCTGGAACCCATCTCGGCTCACCCCTGCCCCTTTCTCACTGAGAACTGGAGGGATGGGGGTTTCCAGCTGAACCCCTCCCAACCTAGTGGACTTCCTGCCCTTTTGTATTCATCCTGACCGGCCCAGTCCACTCAGTGAGTTATGACTTGAGAGAATATGGGCTGCACCAGGCAGCAGAGCCCCAAAACCACTCTGAGCAGCTTCCTTTTAACACCTCGACATTCATCCTGAACTTGACATCGAAGCAAAAGCCAGAGGGGGAAGGAAGGCTGAGTAAGAGGAGCCCCCGGGGGGGGGGGGTAGTTACCAATGAACTCGAAGGCCTCCTCGAAGTACTGCCGCAGGTTCTGCTTGTTGCTGTCGGTGGCCGGCAGCCGCTTGTAGCTGAAGAGGCCTTTCTCGTAGTGGTAGAGGGGCAGGTGCGTGGTGACGTTGATGACGTAGCCGATGTTGAGCCGCTGCATGGCGTCCAGGTCTTGAGCGTCCTGCTCGTTGCCAAGGAACAGGAAGGGCAGGATGGGCGTCAGCTCGGCGCTCTCGATGTCGGGGGTGGTGGGGATGCACTGAGGTAGCACCGAGGCCGCGGAGGCGCCGCCCCCCACCTCCCGGCACTCGTGGAGCTGGAGGGAGTTGTCACAGAGGTTCTCATGGTTCTGCTTAAAGCTGCTGAGGCCGCCTGGAATGCAGACACAGCGACAAGAATGACCCCCCGGCCTGCAGTGGCAGCAGCCACCTTCCCGGTAGGAAGGAGTGTGTGGTTTGTTGTTTTGTTTTCATTAATTTTACGGAGAGAGGAAACAGCGAGGAGAGGGAGAAATCAACATTGACCGGCTGCCCCCTGCACGCCCCCCACCAATGGGGATCAAGCCCACAACTTGGGCCTGTGCCCTGGAGGGAGTCAAACCGGCGACGACCTGGTTCATGGGTCTGTGCCCAACCACTGAGCCACACCGCCGGAGCATGTGTTTCCTGCAGATGTGTATATATTGTTAATAAAATTTAAGCTCTGGCTGGTTTGGCTCAGTGGATAGAGCGTTGGCTTGCAGTCTGAAGGGTCACGGGTTCGATTGCGGTCAAGGACACATGCTTGGGTTGCAGGCTTGATCCCCAATGGGGGGCATGCAAGAGGCAGCCAATCAATGATTCCCTCTCTTCCTCTCTGAAATCAATAAAAATAAATATGTTAAAGTCCATTTGGAGGCTCAGGACAAGCTGCGGAGGCTGGCACTGCGCTTGAGAAATGGTCCTCTTACCCAAACGGGGGCACGCTCCCCCGGAAAGGGCTCCACGCAGCACCAGGCCACGCCACGCGGCTAATTGGCTCTGCCTCCGGAGCACGCGCTCAGTGGCCTCCACAGAACCTTGCACCTGGGGAGCTGAGGCGAGGACCCCCTGCCAGCATCTGGGCACCGCAGGCACGGGACCGGCACCCTCTGGGAGCTCGCCCTCACCCACCGTGGCCACTCCCCTCCCGACCCAGCACCGTGGTCATGAGGGGCCCCTGGGAGGAGCCCGTGATCCGTGGCTCTCGCCCCAGTCCCACCCCGTCCCGGCTCTGCCACCTGCTGAAGCTCACTTCTCCGAGCCTCAGTTCCTGCCCCACCTGCACCGCGAGGGTCCCGGCCGCTGCCTCGGGGGGAGCCTGGAGTGAACGAGACCCGTCCAGCACTGAGCACGCTGCCCGGCACGCGGCCTCCCTCGCAGGCGTTTGCTACCTTTACCCGCGTTGCTTCTACGATCGCCCCAGCAGCAGAGAGAAGCTTAGAAAAGACAAAACTACAGGGAGGGGGGACTTTTATCCCTTGGTGACACTTCCCACGTGTCTCGCTGACCGCTTTCGATCCCGATCCCCAGGAGGCGGCAGCGAGGAGCAGCCCGGCGCTCGCACCCGCGTCTCCATCGGGAAACCGCCCACGAGCACGACAGACGCCCGGCCCGGCCCACAGACGGTGTGTGAGGGACGTTAGTAACTTCGTGACGTAGCAGTTACAGAGGAGGATGCTGTAAAAATTAATAACTGCAGCGTCTGAGGAGACCGGCTGCCCCTCTCCGCTGACACCGGCCGCGAGTGTCCGCAGCCGGGACCTGCTGGTGTGCGCAGCGGGGACTATTCCACGCCTGGTAAGTTAATGTTCGAGAAAAAATAGCGTTTATTAGAACGTTCCATTCATTATGTTAACGATGACTCGTTTACTTCAGGCCCTGGGACTCAGCATGTCTCTCTAGAAATAAACCCACTTCTTAATGAAAACCGAAGCTTCTCTTTCTTGCGGCCCACGGACACTTCAAGCCCGTTTATCTGGCCCGGGTCAGCCTGTGAGTTGGACAAGCTGGAGGCACACCTTTGAGCTAGCTTGAGGGTCTGTTCTGCCTCCTCAATATTATGGGGCTCGAGTAAAAAGCTGAAAACGGTACCGGCTTCCCATTTTCAGAATGCAGGTCTGTCCCTCAACTGAGGGAGCTTTACCCACGAGAACAGAGCTGAGGGCAATCAGCTGGGTGTGTGAGATATTCCCTACTGCACTATTTTACAGAAAAGGCCGAGTTTACAACAATTTGAAGGGGAGAGGTAATGTAGTCGCCCAATGAAAGGCTATGTGGCCACTCAAGGTTGTGAAACAATAGGAAAACAAAGAGAATGTTAATATTAACTTAAAAAAAAGCAAGTCAAAAACATCCACCAGTACATAGTGATCAAAAGTTGAAACACTATGCAAAAAAAAAAAAAGAACACTTAAGTTATGAACGGAGACTGTGATCCATAAATTTCCTATTTGTTACTTGCATCACACACATAGATAAGCCCGAAAGATTATATCAGTAAGAGCTGTGCAACCAGACATTATTAGCACCCAGTCAGCTCTCATTCAGATCAAACAGGGAGAAGCTGAAAGCGGCCAAACACAGCCTCTCCCCTCGGCAGGGGCTCCACGGCAGCCTCCAGGGTTGCAGCAGGTGAGACCGGAAGCAAGTGCGCACAGGATGTGGCTGTGGTGACACAGGGACAGGAAGTCTGTCCACAGGCCCCTGCACCTCGCATGTGCCCTTCAAGTCTCACCTTCAGCAACCACAGCAGGACGCTCCAGGCTGTAGCCGAGATCCAGGGCCAGGGCTGCTGACAGCCAGCACACATGGACTTGGCCACGTACAGCAGGAAGATCATGTGTTAAGGGCTGGCAATGGCCCCACACAGGTGCCAAGGCGTAACATTAGGATCACATCACTCCTCTGTGAGGGTCACACCTCGCTCTTGTTTTTGCAAAGAAAAGCAAGAGCTATCCCTTCATTTTAATTGTTAGAATTAAACGCTGCCCTTACATATTAGTGTATTCTGCTAGCACAGTGGTCGGCAAACTGCGGCTCATGAGCCACATGCGGCTCTTTGGCCCCTTGAGTGTGGCTCTTCCACAAAATACCATGGCCTGGGCGAGTCTATTTTGAAGAAGTGGCGTTAGAAGAAGTTTAAGTTTAAAAAATTTGGCTCTCAAAAGAAATTTCAATCATTGTACTGTTGATATTTGGCTCTGTTGACTAATGAGTTTGCAGACCACTGTGCTAGGAAATCCTGGGGACAAGTTTATCTGGGCTCAAAGAGATCGTTTTTAGTTTCAGGTTTCAGCATCGTGGTTAGATGACCAGTATATTTTAAAAAATATACTGATTACAGAGAGGAAGGGAGAGAGAGGTGGGAACCAATGAGAGAGCACCACTGATCAGCTGCTTCCCGCACACCCCACACTGGGGAGCGAGCCTGGCATGTGCCCTGAGCAGGAGTTGAACCGTGACCCCCTGGGAAGAAATGGAAAACCCAAAAAGCTGCACTAGTGAAAACATTTAAAGACACGGAGGTTACCCACTGCCCCATCGCCAGCTCCACAGAGAGAGGGAACGGTTATTAAAACCCGCTCAGCTGTGGCCCCCACAGACAGACAGCTCCACCCTGAATCCGGGATGGGAACCTCATTCTCTTACTTTTCCCCAACGAAAAAGGCAGTTGTTACACTTTCCCACAAACAATGAGAGGAAAGAACAACTGAAATGAATTAAAAAGACGTTTCTAAGGGGGTAGAGAGAAAACAAGAACTCTCTGGCCTTATGTAGGGTACTCGAGCTGTAATTTGTCTCCAGAGCGGTTAGTTTTTTTAAAAAAAGAAATGCACCCCAGAAAACCCCCCACGCAGAAGAAAGCAGCACGGAGCTTTTTAAAATTCTGTCTCTACACCTCCTTTCCCGATGACATCAGCTGGGGGCTCCCCACCTGCCCAGTTGCCATAGCAGTTACACAAAGACACACAATGACATCAGTTGGCATGATATCAACTCTTTGAGTGCAAACAATACAAGAAGGAGGACTTTGTTGAAGGCCTTTGGTGCAACTGTGGTCTGGGGAGGCGGTGATGTAATCTGCTAACAGGTGGCATGGGCCGTCCATCGCTTACTGGGGGGGCACCGAGGGGGGCGGGGGCGGGAATTGGAGACACACAGACACAGAAAGGTCCGAGTCCCAGGGGGGCTCCCGTGCAAAACGCTGGGCACGTTGTCTAAGCCACGTGGGAACCGGCTCGGAGCACATGTGGAGACGGAGCGGACAGAAACGGGAAGAAAATCCTCACTGAAGGGAAGGGAGGGAAGAACCGGTCCCCCAGGAAGGGCGGGCAGGGCACAGCAGACAGTGCGGGGGGGGGGGGGGGGGCCCTGCCGGGCTGCTGCTCAGACGGAAAGGAGCCGGCAGGTCGCATGGTGGTTTCTGGAGCCATGTCTGGAGGGTCAAGTGCGTCCTCTCTGGGGAGGTGGATTAGAAGCTGGGGAGCGGGGGAGGGAAGGAGTGAGGCTAACGAGGCTGTCTCCCCCAAACCCTGTCCCCTACCAGACCCCACCCTATGCCCTCGAGGCTCAGCTGATCGCCCCCGTGCTGCAGAGCTGCGATGACCCCATACTCAGCGAGGAGCTGGGTCGTGTCAGACCTGCTCTCGCCAAAGGGGAACGTTCCAACGTGATGGGCAGCGGCGGTGTGGCTGGGGGGTCGGGAGCGGGTAGAGGCAGGCAGACGAGGCTGCGATGCTGCTGCCGCCTCAGCGGAGCCGTGAGGCCCGGTGCGGTCACTCTCCCGATTAGGCCTCAGTTTACTGATCCGCAGAGTGGGTGTAACCTGCCCACAGAGCCTGGTGCCAGAGGCCCCGCCGCCCGTTCACCCGCGGGCACCTCAGGCAGCGAGGCCGAGGCCAGGCTGCCGGGTCTGCACCCCCAACACCAGCCTCGCCATCGCCATCGCCTGCAGCGCTTCTCCCCTCTCCTGCCTCTGTTTCCCCACGGGGACCAGGCACCAGCAGCACCTGCCTCCCGCTACAGCTTTGGGGGTTAAACAGGTTAATAAATAGCAAGTCCCTCGAAACTGGCTCTAGCACATCCTGAAAGCACGTGTTTTTGCAATGCTTGGGGAAACTACCCTTTTAAAGACCTCGAGATGACTGCTTCATGCAAAGGCCGTAGAGGAGAAGCCAGCCAACCTCTAGTCTCCTCTGAGAACTGTGCTCAACAGGAAGCAGGAACCAAGGCGTCGAGCAGCGTGCGAGCTCGAACCCCGCTCCCTCCCTCCTTGGCGCATCCCAGGCTGCACCCGCCTGGACCCTGGCTTCACGGGGGGCGGGGGGGGGATGGCAGGGACTGAGGGTTCATCTCATTTTTTAATCTTTAAATTTCCCAATTACCGTTCCCAGTCGTGGCTCTTTCTATTAGTTTTAGGTTGCGGCATAGTGGTTACACCTGTGGTCGGCAAACTCGTCCACAGGGCCAAACATCAACAGCACAACGACTGACATTTCTTTGGAGCCAGATTTTTTTCAACTTAAACTTTTCCAACCTCACTTCTTCAAAACAGACTCTCCCAGGCTGAGGAAGAGCCACACTCCAGGGACCAAAGAGCCGCATTTAGACAATCATATAGGACTTTCTAAAAATACACTGATTTCAGAGAGGCAGGGAGAGGGAGAGAGAGGGAAACGACTGTGAGAGAATCTTGGTTCAGCTGCCACCTGCACACCCCACACTGGGGCTGGAGCCCACACCCTGGGCCTGTGCCCTGACCGGGAATCCACCTGTCACCTCCTGGTTAACAGGCCGATACCCACCCCTGAGCCAGCCGGGCCCACAATGTCATAGACACTGGTCCCCTCCCCTCCCTGTCTGTCCTCAGAGTCCTCACCGGGCTGACCACGTTAGGCACAACTGCTTGTAGGTATCGGAGCAAATAGTTTATAGACCTGAGCACCAACACTGGGTGACACATTTCCAACCCTGAGCTCAGAACCAGCTTCTCTGCCAAAATCAGTCCCGGGAGCAGAGGGACACCGAGTGGCAAAGAACACCCAGACTCCCTACAGAGAAACACACACCCAGACCCCTACAGAAACATACACACCCAGACCCCTACAGAGAAATACACACCCAACCCCCTACAGAGATATACACACCCAGACCCCTACAGAGATATACACAACTAGACCCCTACAGAGATAGACACACCCAGACCCCTACAGAGATATACACACCCAGACCCCCCTACAGAGATATACACACCCAGAACCCCTACAGAGAAATACCCAGACCCCTACAGAGATATACACCCAGACCCCTACAGAGAAATACACACCCAACCCCTCTACAGAGAAATACACACCCAGACCCCTACAGAGAAATACACACCCAGCCCCCTACAGAGAAATACACACCCAGACCCCCATACAGAGAAAAACACACCCAGACCCCCCTACAGAGAAATACACACCCAGACCCCTACAGAGATAGACACACCCAGACCCCCCTACAGAGAAATACACACCCAGACCCCCCTACAGAGAAATACACACCCAGACCCCTACAGAGATAGACACACCCAGACCCCCCTACAGAGAAATACACACCCAGACCCCTACAGAGATAGACACACCCAGACCCCTACAGAGATAGACACACCCAGACCCCTACAGAGAAATACACACCCAGACCCCTACAGAGATATACACACCCAGACCCCTACAAGGAAATACACACCCAGCCCCCTACAGAGATATACACACCCAGACCCCTACAGAGATAGACACACCCAGACCCCTAAAGAGATATACACACCCAGACCCCCCTACAGAAATATACACACCCAGACCCCCCTACAGAGATAGACACACCCAGACCCCTACAGAGATATACACACCCAGACCCCTACCGAGAAATACACACCCAGACCCCTACAGAGATAGACACACCCAGACCCCTACAGAGAAATACACACCCAGACCCTCCTACAGAGATATACACACCCAGACCCCTACAGAGAAATACACACCCAGACCCCTACCGAGAAATACACACCCAGACCCCTACAGAGATAGACACACCCAGACCCCTACAGAGAAATACACACCCAGACCCCTACAGAGATATACACACCCAGACCCCTACAGAGAAATACACACCCAGACCCCTACAGAGAAACACACACCCAGACCCCTACAGAGAAATACACACCCAGCCCCCCTACAGAGAAATACACACCCAGCCCCCTACAGATAAATACACACCCAGACCCCCATACAGACAAATACACACCCAGACCCCTACAGAGAAATACACACCCAGACCCATACAGAGAAATACACACCCAGACCCCTACAGAGAAATACACACCCAGACCCCCATACAGAGAAATACACACCCAGACCCCTACAGAGATATACACACCCAGACCCCTACAGAGAAATACACACCCAGACCCCTACAGAGATATACACACCCAGACCCCCACAGAGAAATACACACCCAGACCCCCACAGAGAAATACACACCCAGACCCCCACAGAGAAATACACACCCAGACCCCCATACAGAGAAATACACACCCAGACCCCCCTACAGAGAAATACACACCCAGACCCCTACAGAGAAATACACACCCAGACCCCCCTACAGAGAAATACACACCCAGACCCCCCTACAGAGAAATACACACCCAGACCCCTACAGAGATAGACACACCCAGACCCCTACAGAGAAATACACACCCAGACCCCTACAGAGATAGACACACCCAGACCCCTACAGAGAAATACACACCCAGACCCCTACAGAGATAGACACACCCAGACCCCTACAGAGAAACACACACCCAGACCCCTACAGAGATAGACACACCCAGACCCCTACAGAGAAATACACACCCAGACCCCTACAGAAATAGACACACCCAGACCCCTACAGAGAAACACACACCCAGACCCCTACAGAGATAGACACACCCAGACCCCTACAGAGATATACACACCCAGACCCCTACAGAGATATACACACCCAGACCCCTACAGAGAAATACACACCCAGCCCCCTACAGAGATAGACACACCCAGACCCCTACAGAGATAGACACACCCAGACCCCTACAGAGAAATACACACCCAGACCCCTACAGAGATATACACACCCAGACCCCTACAGAGATATACACACCCAGACCCCCTACAGAGATAGACACACCCAGACCCCTACAGAGAAATACACACCCAGACCCCTACAGAGATAGACACACCCAGACCCCTACAGAGAAATACACACCCAGACCCCCCTACAGAGATATACACACCCAGACCCCTACAGAGAAATACACACCCAGACCCCTACAGAGAAATACACACCCAGACCCCTACAGAGATATACACACCCAGACCCCTACAGAGAAATACACACCCAGACCCCTACAGAGAAATACACACCCAGACCCCTACAGAGAAATACACACCCAGACCCCTACAGAGAAATACACACCCAGACCCCTACAGAGAAATACACACCCAGACCCCTACAGAGAAATACACACCCAGACCCCTACAGAGAAATACACACCCAGACCCCCTACAGAGAAATACACACCCAGACCCCTACAGAGAAATACACACCCAGACCCCTACAGAGATATACACACCCAGACCCCTACAGAGAAATACACACCCAGACCCCTACAGAGAAATACACACCCAGACCCCTACAGAGAAATACACACCCAGACCCCCTACAGAGAAATACACACCCAGACCCCCCTACAGAGAAATACACACCCAGACCCCCTACAGAGAAATACACACCCAGACCCCTACAGAGAAATACACACCCAGACCCCTACAGAGAAATACACACCCAGACCCCCATACAGAGAAATACACACCCAGACCCCCATACAGAGAAATACACACCCAGACCCCTACAGAGAAATACACACCCAGACCCCTACAGAGAAATACACACCCAGACCCCCTACAGAGATATACACACCCAGACCCCTACAGAGAAATACACACCCAGACCCCTACAGAGAAATACACACCCAGACCCCTACAGAGAAATACACACCCAGACCCCCTACAGAGAAATACACACCCAGACCCCCTACAGAGAAATACACACCCAGACCCCCTACAGAGAAATACACACCCAGACCCCCACAGAGAAATACACACCCAGACCCCCTACAGAGAAATACACACCCAGACCCCTACAGAGATATACACACCCAGACCCCTACAGAGAAATACACACCCAGACCCCTACAGAGAAATACACACCCAGACCCCTACAGAGAAATACACACCCAGACCCCCTACAGAGAAATACACACCCAGACCCCCTACAGAGAAATACACACCCAGAACCCCACAGAGAAATACACACCCAGAACCCCACAGAGAAATACACACCCAGATCCCTACAGAGATATACACACCCAGACCCCCCCTACAGAGAAATACACACCCAGACCCCCACAGAGAAATACACACCCAGACCCCCACAGAGAAATACACACCCAGAACCCCATACAGAGAAATACACACCCAGAACCCCATACAGAGAAATACACACCCAGAACCCTACAGAGATATACACACCCAGACCCCCTACAGAGATATACACACCCAGACCCCCCTACAGAGAAATACACACCCAGACCCCCATACAGAGATATACACACCCAGAACCCTACAGAGATATACACACCCAGACCCCCTACAGAGATATACACACCCAGACCCCCATACAGAGAAATACACACCCAGACCCCTACAGAGAAATACACACCCAGACCCCTACAGAGATATACACACCCAGACCCCTACAGAGAAATACACACCCAGCCCCCTACAGAGAAACACACACCCAGCCCCCTACAGAGAAATACACACCCAGACCCCTACAGAGAAATACACACCCAGACCCCTACAGAGAAATACACACCCAGACCCCTACAGAGAAACACACACCCAGACCCCTACAGAGAAATACACACCCAGCCCCCTACAGAGAAATACACACCCAGACCCCTACAGAGAAATACACACCCAGACCCCTACAGAGAAATACACACCCAGACCCCTACAGAGATATACACACCCAGACCCCTACAGAGAAATACACACCCAGACCCCTACAGAGAAACTCACACCCAGACCCCTACAGAGAAATACACACCCAGCCCCCTACAGAGAAATACACACCCAGACCCCCATACAGAGAAATACACACCCAGACCCCCATACAGAGAAATACACACCCAGACCCCTACAGAGAAATACACACCCAGACCCCCTACAGAGAAATACACACCCAGACCCCCATACAGAGAAATACACACCCAGACCCCCATACAGAGAAATACACACCCAGACCCCTACAGAGAAATACACACCCAGACCCCTACAGAGATATACACACCCAGACCCCTACAGAGAAATACACACCCAGACCCCTACAGAGAAATACACACACAGACCCCTACAGAGAAATACACACACAGACCCACATACAGAGAAATACACACCCAGACCCCTACAGAGAAATACACACCCAGACCCCCACAGAGAAATACACACCCAGACCCCCACAGAGAAATACACACCCAGACCCCCACAGAGAAATACACACCCAGACCCCCACAGAGAAATACACACCCAGACCCCCACAGAGAAATACACACCCAGACCCCCACAGAGAAATACACACCCAGACCCCTACAGAGATATACACACCCAGACCCCTACAGAGAAATACACACCCAGACACCCCTACAGAGAAATACACACCCAGACACCCCTACAGAGAAATACACACCCAGACACCCCTACAGAGAAATACACACCCAGAACCCCACAGAGAAATACACACCCAGAACCCCACAGAGAAATACACACCCAGACCCCTACAGAGATATACACACCCAGACCCCCCTACAGAGAAATACACACCCAGACCCCCACAGAGAAATACACACCCAGACCCCCACAGAGAAATACACACCCAGAACCCCATACAGAGAAATACACACCCAGAACCCCATACAGAGAAATACACACCCAGAACCCTACAGAGATATACACACCCAGACCCCCTACAGAGATATACACACCCAGACCCCCCTACAGAGAAATACACACCCAGACCCCCATACAGAGATATACACACCCAGAACCCTACAGAGATATACACACCCAGACCCCCTACAGAGATATACACACCCAGACCCCCATACAGAGAAATACACACCCAGACCCCTACAGAGAAATACACACCCAGACCCCTACAGAGATATACACACCCAGACCCCTACAGAGAAATACACACCCAGACCCCTACAGAGAAACACACACCCAGACCCATACAGAGAAACACACACCCAGCCCCCTACAGAGAAATACACACCCAGCCCCCTACAGAGAAATACACACCCAGACCCCCATACAGAGAAATACACACCCAGACCCCCATACAGAGAAATACACACCCAGACCCCTACAGAGAAATACACACCCAGACCCCTACAGAGAAATACACACCCAGACCCCCATACAGAGAAATACACACCCAGACCCCCATACAGAGAAATACACACCCAGACCCCTACAGAGAAATACACACCCAGACCCCTACAGAGAAATACACACCCAGACCCCTACAGAGATATACACACCCAGACCCCTACAGAGAAATACACACAAAGACCCACATACAGAGAAATACACACCCAGACCCCTACAGAGAAATACACACCCAGACCCCCACAGAGAAATACACACCCAGACCCCCACAGAGAAATACACACCCAGACCCCCACAGAGAAATACACACCCAGACCCCCACAGAGAAATACACACCCAGACCCCTACAGAGAAATACACACCCAGACCCCTACAGAGAAATACACACCCAGACACCCCTACAGAGAAATACACACCCAGACACCCCCACAGAGAAATATACACCCAGAACCCCACAGAGAAATACACACCCAGAACCCCACAGAGAAATACACACCCAGAACCCTACAGAGATATACACACCCAGACCACCCTACAGAGATAGACACCCTGACCCCTACAGAGAAATACACACCCAGACCCCTACAGAGATATACACACCCAGACCACCCTACAGAGATAGACACCCAGACCCCTACAGAGAAATACACACCCAGACCCCTACAGAGAAATACACACCCAGACCGTACAGAGATATACACACCCAGACCCCTACAGAGAAATACACACCCAGACCCCCTACAGAGAAATACACACCCAGACCCCTACAGAGAAATACACACCCAGACCACCTTACAGAGAAATACACACCCAGAACCCCATACAGAGAAATACACACCCAGACCCCTACAGAGAAATACACACCCAGACCATTCTACAGAGAAATACACACCCAGAACCCCCTACAGAGATATACACACCCAGACTCCTACAGAGATATACACACCCAGACCACCCTACAGAGAAATACACACCCAGAACCCCATACAGAAATATACACACCCAGACCTCCCTACAGAGAAATACACACCCAGCCCCCTACAGAGAAATACACACCCAGAACCCCCTACAGAGATATACACACCCAGACCCCGCTACAGAGAAATACACACCCAGACCCCTACAGAGAAATACACACCCAGACCGCTACAGAGATATACACACCCAGACCACCCTACAGAGAAATACACACCCAGAACCCCATACAGAAATATACACACCCAGACCTCCCTACAGAGAAATACACACCCAGCCCCCTACAGAGAAATACACACCCAGACCCCCATACAGAGAAATACACACCCAGACACCTACAGAGAAATACACACCCAGACCCCCATACAGAGAAATACACACCCAGACACCTACAGAGAAATACACACCCAGACACCTACAGAGAAATACACACCCAGACCCCCATACAGAGAAATACACACCCAGACCCCTACAGAGAAATACACACCCAGACCCCCATACAGAGATATACACACCCAGACCCCTACAGAGAAATACACACCCAGAAACCCCTACAGAGATATACACACCCAGACCCCTACAGAGAAATACACACCCAGAAACCCCTACAGAGATATACACACCCAGCCCCCTACAGAGATACACACCCAGACCCCTACAGAGAAATACACACCCAGACCCCCATACAGAGAAATACACACCCAGACACCTACAGAGATATACACACCCAGACCCCTACAGAGAAATACACACCCAGAAACCCCTACAGAGATACACACCCAGCCCCCTACAGAGATACACACCCAGACCCCTACAGAGAAATACACACCCAGACCCCCATACAGAGAAATACACACCCAGACACCTACAGAGATATACACACCCAGACCCCTACAGAGAAATACACACCCAGACACCTACAGAGATAGACACACCCAGACCCCTACAGAGAAATACACACAAAGACCCACATACAGAGAAATACACACCCAGACCCCTACAGAGAAATACACACCCAGACCCCCACAGAGAAATACACACCAAGACCCCCACAGAGAAATACACACCCAGACCCCCACAGAGAAATACACACCCAGACCCCCACAGAGAAATAAACACCCAGACCCCCACAGAGAAATACACACCCAGACCCCTACAGAGATATGCACACCCAGACCCCTACAGAGAAATACACACCCAGACCCCTACAGAGAAATACACACCCAGACACCCCTACAGAGAAATACACACCCAGACACCCCTACAGAGAAATACACACCCAGAACCCCACAGAGAAATACACACCCAGAACCCCACAGAGAAATACACACCCATAACCCTACAGAGATATACACACCCAGACCACCCTACAGAGATAGACACCCAGACCCCTACAGAGAAATACACACCCAGACCCCTACAGAGAAATACACACCCAGACCGTACAGAGATATACACACCCAGACCCCTACAGAGAAATACACACCCAGACCCCCTACAGAGAAATACACACCCAGACCCCTACAGAGAAATACACACCCAGACCACCCTACAGAGAAATACACACCCAGAACCCCATACAGAGAAATACACACCCAGACCCCTACAGAGAAATACACACCCAGACCATCTTACAGAGAAATACACACCCAGAACCCCCTACAGAGATATACACACCCAGACCCCTACAGAGATATACACACCCAGACCACCCTACAGAGAAATACACACCCAGAACCCCATACAGAAATATACACACCCAGACCTCCCTACAGAGAAATACACACCCAGACCCCTACAGAGAAATACACACCCAGACCCCTACAGAGATATACACACCCAGACCACCCTACAGAGATAGACACCCAGACCCCTACAGAGAAATACACACCCAGACCCCTACAGAGATATACACACCCAGACCACCCTACAGAGATAGACACCCAGACCCCTACAGAGATATACACACCCAGACCCCTACAGAGAAATACACACCCAGACCGTACAGAGATATACACACCCAGACCCCTACAGAGAAATACACACCCAGACCCCCTACAGAGAAATACACACCCAGACCCCTACAGAGAAATACACACCCAGACCACCCTACAGAGAAATACACACCCAGAACCCCATACAGAGAAATACACACCCAGACCCCTACAGAGAAATACACACCCAGACCATCCTACAGAGAAATACACACCCAGAACCCCCTACAGAGATATACACACCCAGACCCCTACAGAGATATACACACCCAGACCACCCTACAGAGAAATACACACCCAGAACCCCATACAGAAATATACACACCCAGACCTCCCTACAGAGAAATACACACCCAGACCCCTACAGAGAAATACACACCCAGAACCCCCTACAGAGATATACACACCCAGACCCCGCTACAGAGAAATACACACCCAGACCCCTACAGAGAAATACACACCCAGACCGCTACAGAGATATACACACCCAGACCACCCTACAGAGAAATACACACCCAGAACCCCATACAGAAATATACACACCCAGACCTCCCTACAGAGAAATACACACCCAGCCCCCTACAGAGAAATACACACCCAGCCCCCTACAGAGAAATACACACCCAGACCCCCATACAGAGAAATACACACCCAGACACCTACAGAGAAATACACACCCAGACCCCCATACAGAGAAATACACACCCAGACACCTACATAGAAATACACACCCAGACACCTACAGAGAAATACACACCCAGACCCCCATACAGAGAAATACACACCCAGACACCTACAGAGATATACACACCCAGACCCCTACAGAGAAATACACACCCAGAAACCCCTACAGAAATACACACCCAGCCCCCTACAGAGATACACACCCAGACCCCTACAGAGAAATACACACCCAGACCCCCATACAGAGAAATACACACCCAGACACCTACAGAGATATACACACCCAGACCCCTACAGAGAAATACACACCCAGACCCCTACAGAGATAGACACACCCAGACCCCTACAGAGAAATACACACCCAGCCCCCTACAGAGAAATACACACGCAGACCCCTACAGAGAAATACACACCCAAACCCCTACAGAGAAATACACACCCAACCCCCCTACAGAGAAATACACACCCAGACCCACTACAGAGAAATACACACCCAGAACCCCCTACAGAGAAATACACACCCAGACCCCCACAGAGAAATACACACCCAGCCCCCTACAGAGATAGACACACCCAGACCCCCTACAGAGATATACACACCCAGACCCCTACAGAGATATACCCACCCAGACCCCCCTACAGAGAAATACACATCCAGACCCCCCTACAGAGAAATACACACCCAGACCCCTACAGAGATAGACACACCCAGACCCCCTACAGAGAAATACACATCCAGACCCCCCTACAGAGAAATACACACCCAGACCCCTACAGAGAAATACACACCCAGAACCCCCTACAGAGAAATACACATCCAGACCCCCCTACAGAGAAATACACACCCAGGTCAGGGCTCATGCCGGAGGAAACCAATCAAATTGTTCCTCTCACTCTGATGTTTCTCTGTCTTTTCCTTTCTCTTCCACAAGCTCTAAAAGTCAATGGAAACATATCCTCAGGTGAGGATAGAAAAAGAAAAAGAAAGAAATGTCCTATCCTATGAAAGACACATCTTGAAAATTCCTAAAGAAAGTTGTCACCTTTTCACACTGAAGGGACCAGAGTCTGGGTTGGTGAAAACTCCTTGGTGGCTGCCGTGACTGGCAGTGGCTGCAGCGGGTGATGGGGCTGGTGCCTTTCCCTGATCAACCCGGTCGCCTCCCACAAAGGGAGGCCAAACTGTGGCGTAGGCCCGCTCCCCATGGGGAACTGGCCTAAGCCATCAGTAGGACATCCCCTGAGGGCTCCCAGTATGTGAGAGGGGTCAGGCCAGGCTGAGGGCATTCCCCCCTCCCCAGTGAACGAATTTTGTGCACCCGGCCCTTAGTCCTATATAACAGAAGGCTAATATGAAAACTGTCCCTTCAACTAGAAGTTCAGGAGTTCGACCAGGGAGTGGAGCCAGCCTGCCAACTGCCCATGGCCCCTCCCCCTGGCAAACCCCACCCCCGAATGCCCCAATTGGGGGTGGGGGGTGGGCAGGCTGGCTGGACCCCACACACACACGAATTCAAGCACTGAGCCTCCAGTCTTTGTATAATTTGCAATATGGTTTCAGCTAGATTTCTGGTTTTGTGTACTTCACCTGCTTTCATTGATTAACTTGCTCTGGGGGGGCTCTTATTTCTTATGTTTTAAAATATATTGCTCCCTTCTTGGCTGGATAAGATCTTTGTCACACGCCCAATAGAAGTCATTTTTCAAAAATTCCTGTCTAAAGAGTTACCTCCAAAAGGTGACCTGAGCAATGTTCTCAGAACGTGGCATACAAAGATAAAGCCTAGCCGAAACCGGTGTGGCTCAGTGGATAGAGCGTCGGCCTGTGGACTGAAAGGTCCCGGGTTCGATTCCGGTCAAGGGCATGTACCTTGGTTGTGGGCACATCCCCAGTAGGGGGTGAGCAGGAGGCAGCTGATCGATGTTTCTGACTTTCTATCCCTCTCCCTTCCTCTCTGTAAAAACATCAATAAAATGTATATATTTTTTTAAATGAAGCTTTAATGGGATGCCTTCCAGGGAAAGCTGACCCAGCATGCTTTTGTCCAATCTCAGAGGCTCTCCC